>OY979766.1:70064102-70079977 GCA_963855975.1 Andrena chrysosceles
TATCACTATCACTATCACTATCACTATCACTATCCACTATCACTATCACTATCACTATCACTATCACTATCACTATCACTATCACTATCACTATCACTATCACTATCACTATCACTATCACTATCACTATCACTATCACTATCACTATCACTATCACTATCACTATCACTATCACTATCACTATCACTATCACTATCACTATCACTATCACTATCACTATCACTATCACTATCACTATCACTATCACTATCACTATCACTATCACTATCACTATCACTATCACTATCACTATCACTATCACTATCACTATCACTATCACTATCACTATCACTATCACTATCACTATCACTATCACTATCACTATCACTATCACTATCACTATCACTATCACTATCACTATCACTATCACTATCACTATCACTATCACTATCACTATCACTATCACTATCACTATCACTATCACTATCACTATCACTATCACTATCACTATCACTATCACTATCACTATCACTATCACTATCACTATCACTATCACTATCACTATCACTATCACTATCACTATCACTATCACTATCACTATCACTATCACTATCACTATCACTATCACTATCACTATCACTATCACTATCACTATCACTATCACTATCACTATCACTATCACTATCACTATCACTATCACTATCACTATCACTATCACTATCACTATCACTATCACTATCACTATCACTATCACTATCACTATCACTATCACTATCACTATCACTATCACTATCACTATCACTATCACTATCACTATCACTATCACTATCACTATCACTATCACTATCACTATCACTATCACTATCACTATCACTATCACTATCACTATCACTATCACTATCACTATCACTATCACTATCACTATCACTATCACACTATCACTATCACTATCACTATCACTATCACTATCACTATCACTATCACTATCACTATCACTATCACTATCACTATCACTATCACTATCACTATCACTATCACTATCACTATCACTATCACTATCACTATCACTATCACTATCACTATCACTATCACTATCACTATCACTATCACTATCACTATCACTATCACTATCACTATCACTATCACTATCACTATCACTATCACTATCACTATCACTATCACTATCACTATCACTATCACTATCACTATCACTATCACTATCACTATCACTATCACTATCACTATCACTATCACTATCACTATCACTATCACTATCACTATCACTATCACTATCACTATCACTATCACTATCACTATCACTATCACTATCACTATCACTATCACTATCACTATCACTATCACTATCACTATCACTATCACTATCACTATCACTATCACTATCACTATCACTATCACTATCACTATCACTATCACTATCACTATCACTATCACTATCACTATCACTATCACTATCACTATCACTATCACTATCACTATCACTATCACTATCACTATCACTATCACTATCACTATCACTATCACTATCACTATCACTATCACTATCACTATCACTATCACTATCACTATCACTATCACTATCACTATCACTATCACTATCACTATCACTATCACTATCACTATCACTATCACTATCACTATCACTATCACTATCACTATCACTATCACTATCACTATCACTATCACTATCACTATCACTATCACTATCACTATCACTATCACTATCACTATCACTATCACTATCACTATCACTATCACTATCACTATCACTATCACTATCACTATCACTATCACTATCACTATCACTATCACTATCACTATCACTATCACTATCACTATCACTATCACTATCACTATCACTATCACTATCACTATCACTATCACTATCACTATCACTATCACTATCACTATCACTATCACTATCACTATCACTATCACTATCACTATCACTATCACTATCACTATCACTATCACTATCACTATCACTATCACTATCACTATCACTATCACTATCACTATCACTATCACTATCACTATCACTATCACTATCACTATCACTATCACTATCACTATCACTATCACTATCACTATCACTATCACTATCACTATCACTATCACTATCACTATCACTATCACTATCACTATCACTATCACTATCACTATCACTATCACTATCACTATCACTATCACTATCACTATCACTATCACTATCACTATCACTATCACTATCACTATCACTATCACTATCACTATCACTATCACTATCACTATCACTATCACTATCACTATCACTATCACTATCACTATCACTATCACTATCACTATCACTATCACTATCACTATCACTATCACTATCACTATCACTATCACTATCACTATCACTATCACTATCACTATCACTATCACTATCACTATCACTATCACTATCACTATCACTATCACTATCACTATCACTATCACTATCACTATCACTATCACTATCACTATCACTATCACTATCACTATCACTATCACTATCACTATCACTATCACTATCACTATCACTATCACTATCACTATCACTATCACTATCACTATCACTATCACTATCACTATCACTATCACTATCACTATCACTATCACTATCACTATCACTATCACTATCACTATCACTATCACTATCACTATCACTATCACTATCACTATCACTATCACTATCACTATCACTATCACTATCACTATCACTATCACTATCACTATCACTATCACTATCACTATCACTATCACTATCACTATCACTATCACTATCACTATCACTATCACTATCACTATCACTATCACTATCACTATCACTATCACTATCACTATCACTATCACTATCACTATCACTATCACTATCACTATCACTATCACTATCACTATCACTATCACTATCACTATCACTATCACTATCACTATCACTATCACTATCACTATCACTATCACTATCACTATCACTATCACTATCACTATCACTATCACTATCACTATCACTATCACTATCACTATCACTATCACTATCACTATCACTATCACTATCACTATCACTATCACTATCACTATCATTATCATTATCATTATCATTATCATTATCATTATCATTATCATTATCATTATCATTATCATTATCATTATCATTATCATTATCATTATCATTATCATTATCATTATCATTATCATTATCATTATCATTATCATTATCATTATCATTATCATTATCATTATCATTATCATTATCATTATCATTATCATTATCATTATCATTATCATTATCATTATCATTATCATTATCATTATCATTATCATTATCATTATCATTATCATTATCATTATCATTATCATTATCATTATCATTATCATTATCATTATCATTATCATTATCATTATCATTATCATTATCATTATCATTATCATTATCATTATCATTATCATTATCATTATCATTATCATTATCATTATCATTATCATTATCATTATCATTATCATTATCATTATCATTATCATTATCATTATCATTATCATTATCATTATCATTATCATTATCATTATCATTATCATTATCATTATCATTATCATTATCATTATCATTATCATTATCATTATCATTATCATTATCATTATCATTATCATTATCATTATCATTATCATTATCATTATCATTATCATTATCATTATCATTATCATTATCATTATCATTATCATTATCATTATCATTATCATTATCATTATCATTATCATTATCATTATCATTATCATTATCATTATCATTATCATTATCATTATCATTATCATTATCATTATCATTATCATTATCATTATCATTATCATTATCATTATCATTATCATTATCATTATCATTATCATTATCATTATCATTATCATTATCATTATCATTATCATTATCATTATCATTATCATTATCATTATCATTATCATTATCATTATCATTATCATTATCATTATCATTATCATTATCATTATCATTATCATTATCATTATCATTATCATTATCATTATCATTATCATTATCATTATCATTATCATTATCATTATCATTATCATTATCATTATCATTATCATTATCATTATCATTATCATTATCATTATCATTATCATTATCATTATCATTATCATTATCATTATCATTATCATTATCATTATCATTATCATTATCATTATCATTATCATTATCATTATCATTATCATTATCATTATCATTATCATTATCATTATCATTATCATTATCATTATCATTATCATTATCATTATCATTATCATTATCATTATCATTATCATTATCATTATCATTATCATTATCATTATCATTATCATTATCATTATCATTATCATTATCATTATCATTATCATTATCATTATCATTATCATTATCATTATCATTATCATTATCATTATCATTATCATTATCATTATCATTATCATTATCATTATCATTATCATTATCATTATCATTATCATTATCATTATCATTATCATTATCATTATCATTATCATTATCATTATCATTATCATTATCATTATCATTATCATTATCATTATCATTATCATTATCATTATCATTATCATTATCATTATCATTATCATTATCATTATCATTATCATTATCATTATCATTATCATTATCATTATCATTATCATTATCATTATCATTATCATTATCATTATCATTATCATTATCATTATCATTATCATTATCATTATCATTATCATTATCATTATCATTATCATTATCATTATCATTATCATTATCATTATCATTATCATTATCATTATCATTATCATTATCATTATCATTATCATTATCATTATCATTATCATTATCATTATCATTATCATTATCATTATCATTATCATTATCATTATCATTATCATTATCATTATCATTATCATTATCATTATCATTATCATTATCATTATCATTATCATTATCATTATCATTATCATTATCATTATCATTATCATTATCATTATCATTATCATTATCATTATCATTATCATTATCATTATCATTATCATTATCATTATCATTATCATTATCATTATCATTATCATTATCATTATCATTATCATTATCATTATCATTATCATTATCATTATCATTATCATTATCATTATCATTATCATTATCATTATCATTATCATTATCATTATCATTATCATTATCATTATCATTATCATTATCATTATCATTATCATTATCATTATCATTATCATTATCATTATCATTATCATTATCATTATCATTATCATTATCATTATCATTATCATTATCATTATCATTATCATTATCATTATCATTATCATTATCATTATCATTATCATTATCATTATCATTATCATTATCATTATCATTATCATTATCATTATCATTATCATTATCATTATCATTATCATTATCATTATCATTATCATTATCATTATCATTATCATTATCATTATCATTATCATTATCATTATCATTATCATTATCATTATCATTATCATTATCATTATCATTATCATTATCATTATCATTATCATTATCATTATCATTATCATTATCATTATCATTATCATTATCATTATCATTATCATTATCATTATCATTATCATTATCATTATCATTATCATTATCATTATCATTATCATTATCATTATCATTATCATTATCATTATCATTATCATTATCATTATCATTATCATTATCATTATCATTATCATTATCATTATCATTATCATTATCATTATCATTATCATTATCATTATCATTATCATTATCATTATCATTATCATTATCATTATCATTATCATTATCATTATCATTATCATTATCATTATCATTATCATTATCATTATCATTATCATTATCATTATCATTATCATTATCATTATCATTATCATTATCATTATCATTATCATTATCATTATCATTATCATTATCATTATCATTATCATTATCATTATCATTATCATTATCATTATCATTATCATTATCATTATCATTATCATTATCATTATCATTATCATTATCATTATCATTATCATTATCATTATCATTATCATTATCATTATCATTATCATTATCATTATCATTATCATTATCATTATCATTATCATTATCATTATCATTATCATTATCATTATCATTATCATTATCATTATCATTATCATTATCATTATCATTATCATTATCATTATCATTATCATTATCATTATCATTATCATTATCATTATCATTATCATTATCATTATCATTATCATTATCATTATCATTATCATTATCATTATCATTATCATTATCATTATCATTATCATTATCATTATCATTATCATTATCATTATCATTATCATTATCATTATCATTATCATTATCATTATCATTATCATTATCATTATCATTATCATTATCATTATCATTATCATTATCATTATCATTATCATTATCATTATCATTATCATTATCATTATCATTATCATTATCATTATCATTATCATTATCATTATCATTATCATTATCATTATCATTATCATTATCATTATCATTATCATTATCATTATCATTATCATTATCATTATCATTATCATTATCATTATCATTATCATTATCATTATCATTATCATTATCATTATCATTATCATTATCATTATCATTATCATTATCATTATCATTATCATTATCATTATCATTATCATTATCATTATCATTATCATTATCATTATCATTATCATTATCATTATCATTATCATTATCATTATCATTATCATTATCATTATCATTATCATTATCATTATCATTATCATTATCATTATCATTATCATTATCATTATCATTATCATTATCATTATCATTATCATTATCATTATCATTATCATTATCATTATCATTATCATTATCATTATCATTATCATTATCATTATCATTATCATTATCATTATCATTATCATTATCATTATCATTATCATTATCATTATCATTATCATTATCATTATCATTATCATTATCATTATCATTATCATTATCATTATCATTATCATTATCATTATCATTATCATTATCATTATCATTATCATTATCATTATCATTATCATTATCATTATCATTATCATTATCATTATCATTATCATTATCATTATCATTATCATTATCATTATCATTATCATTATCATTATCATTATCATTATCATTATCATTATCATTATCATTATCATTATCATTATCATTATCATTATCATTATCATTATCATTATCATTATCATTATCATTATCATTATCATTATCATTATCATTATCATTATCATTATCATTATCATTATCATTATCATTATCATTATCATTATCATTATCATTATCATTATCATTATCATTATCATTATCATTATCATTATCATTATCATTATCATTATTATTATCATTATCATTATCATTATCATTATCATTATCATTATCATTATCATTATCATTATCATTATTATTATTATTATTATTATTATTATTATTATTATTATTATTATTATTATTATTATTATTATTATTATTATTATTATTATTATTATTATTATTATTATTATTATTATTATTATTATTATTATTATTATTATTATTATTATTATTATTATTATTATTATTATTATTATTATTATTATTATTATTATTATTATTATTATTATTATTATTATTATTATTATTATTATTATTATTATTATTATTATTATTATTATAATAATAATAATAAAAATAAACGGGAATAGTCCCGTAGTTTACAATTTACATAAAGCATACAACAATTGACCTTACATCGTCTATACAACGCGTAACCTAATATACAGTAGAAACTTTGAACTTCCTACTCGGAATAATATAGTGTGTGTGAATGTAAAAAATGTGTAACTGATTTATTTAACAAATCAATGGTGTGTATAAATGTTTCTCGTTTTTCCATAAGGATTTTGCAAAAAAATATGTACATATACAGTAATCTGCACCTACAACAATTATTATTGATAGCAATTAGGGAAAAGTCGATACAAGAATCAATTCTGGAACCTTTGTTGTAAAATGTCCGAAAAGTTGCGTGATCATTGCCAGAGAATGTCTAGAACGCTCCGTGACCATTGCCAGAGAATGTCCGGAACGTTCCGTGAGCATTGCCAGAGAATGTCCTGATCGCTTCGTGAACATTGCCAGAGAATGACCGGAACGTTCCGTGAGCATTGCCAGAGAATGGCCGGAACGCTCTGTGAGCATTGCCAGAGAAAGTCCGGAACGTTCCATGAAGCTGGCAGGAAGGTTCCATGTGGAATGTTCCACCGCAACATGGCGGCAATGTTCAGGGAAGGTTCCTATGTCCGCACCGAGGGAACATTCCACGGCAACCCCCATGGAACCTTCCTGCAAGCTTCGGGCAACGGAGTGTGCTGTATGGGAAGTGTATTTCATGTTCTGTCTCAATGTTTTGCTAATGAAAAAATGTCTAACTTAACAAACTTCATTTTCTGGGGACATCTCCTCATCTATTTTTCCTTTTCACTTATAATTCCTTACTGCTAACGTAGAATATTGTAACATAAGCACATTTCAAGTTATTGAAATGTACAACGAATTTTCTACGTTTGCAGTACCAGCCGACTTTCGGTTTAAATTTTTATAAGTACAACGCAACAGCTGAGAATTTCTTTCCTTGTTCAGAATAGAATACGGAAATAGCAAATAGCTCCCTCTCGCCTGCATCAGGCAGCGGCGTATCTATGGGTAATACCATTTCAGTGCAGAAAAAACCTGCTGTAATACCGACCTGCCGAATCGGCCAGTCCACGTGACGTGTCTACCCCCTTATGGCCTTGCTGATCATTAGAAAACATCTTAGTCCCATGAATGAAAATTTGATTTCAACCGACTTTTCAAAAAATACGTAGCAAAACGCATCCGTGATTTTTTTATATTTGGTTCCCCTAACTTTATACTTTATGAAAATGACCCCCTTGTCTGCTACTACGTGCAATTATTTGAGATATAAATTTTTTTAGAAAGAAGTGTGCAGATCTAATATCTTTGAAAAGTGGATTTCTTTAGACCAAAGCAAAAAAATTGATGGAATTTATGACCAGATTTTGGTATTTTTAAATATTAAAGAGTGTCCGGAAATGATTGCCAACGATTTGAGGAAAGATTATTATATATTTAAAATATATTTCAATGAAAAAATTCTAACTTCAAATAAACGTGATAAAAATAATTTGATAAAAAAATGTTTCGAACAAAAGTTAGTTAATATTCAGTTGACAACAAATTGCAAAAGTTAATATTGATAAAAACATTTTATTCGATAAAAATCAAGATCACCTAAATGTTTTTAATGAGACTGTATATTTTATTATACGCCAATCGATGCATCATTCTATTCACTTTAAAAAAGTACTAGAGTATTTAGGTCGAAAACTGATTATTTCTGAAGTTGAGTTTTGTCCCGAACACCCATATACTTCGACGCACTGTGCACTGTGGCAATGGACTTGGTCGCAGGTAAGGAGATTGAGCCTAGGGCCAGTCGCTGGGTCAAATCGCTGCGACCAGTTGTAGGTAGGAGATCCCGCCTTAACGCGTCAGCGTGGTCTAATACAGAGTTAGGCAGAATGTAATCTAATTACAACTTACAAATTACGATTAAACTCTAATTGTATAGTTGATTACGCATTATTTTCTGTAACCGTTAATTTATCTAAGGTCGGTATCAAATATATTGGCCGGTGAATTCGTTTTCGCGAGCAGCGATCGAGGAGAATCAACCACCACCATCTAACGATCGCGGATTTGTCAGTTGGAGTTGCTTGGCCCACACAGGGTATGGTGGGGTAACGGAAACGCTGCTCGGCTCCGCCTGAACGTAGCCGTGTGGCTGTTACTTATTCCTAACGTAATAGTTATGTGCGTTACGAAGCTATGCGTAGACCAATACGAGATGAAGCTATCGAAAAAGTATCAACGTTCTAACCAATACAGCTCCTGAATTTTTTTGTCGCTAACGCACACTTATTCTGATGTGTGTATTTCTACGCTGACAGCTCTGTTTGGTCTGCACCCCAGAAGCTTGGCACCATCCCCACCACTTCTGGCTCACTCTTGTTCTGCGAAGGCGAGAGCGAGATGGAACGAGAGCGAGTCAGAAAACGTTGAGAAAAGGAGCATCGAGGCAGGCAAACTGTGTGGTGAGAGAATACCCCTCACGAAACTCATCGGCCAATATATATGATACCGACCTTTGTTGACAAAATTATGGTCAGCCACCTACATTAACGATTGCAGAAAATAATGTGTAATCAACTACAAAATTACGTTTTAATCGTAATGCGGTAACTTGAAAAATGTATATTGTAGAGTGGGGGGGGAGCTCGTCGGAGCTCGTCTTGAGTACACGGCATCGGGGGCACTCAGATGTCGTCGGGCTATCAGACGAAGATCATACAGTAGTTTACAGTTGGGAGAAAATAAAAGTTTGCATTCTTGTATTGTGACACGAGTGTATTATTAATAACCCGAACATAGACACAGCACGTAATTTGTAAGTTGTAATTACATTACATTTTGCCCAACTCTGGGTTAATATCGCTTCTGGACCATTGCATACGTAGATAACGGGATCGGCGCGGCTGCACTCTTAAAATGGCTACCGTTCTCATACCCGTCTGCTACGTCAAATTTAATATTCTCTGGCGAAAGCCAAAACCACCCTGCGCTCTCAACTGGCACCTAAAAAACTCTACACTTTCATCATTGGCTCATAGATGGCGGAAGAATCGGCGCATGAGTAGTAAGACAAAGGGGATTCTAATTTAGGTCCTCTGAGGGGAGCGCGGGGGCGGGGGGAAGTGAGGGCGCGCGGGGGAGCGCGAGGGCGGGGGGAAGTGAGGGCGCGCGGGGGAGCGCGGCGGAGGGAAACCTGGGCACGGGGCCTGCGGGGAGAGGAAGACCGGTTGCGCGCGCACGAGCCGCGGAGTGGGGGAAGCCGCGATGATGGAGGGGATCACTCCAGGCCGAGCCGCCGCGGAGACCGGACCCACCGCCGAAAACTTTTTCAAACCCCGATCCACCACCGGAATTTTTTTCCGAGCGAGAGAATGACCTTGGCCCACCCCCAAATATTTTTTTCCAAACCAATATCCGACATACAGACATTTCCAAGGCAGAAAAATAATAATTTATTTTTATTGGGAATTGTTTCAGGAAAGATCGGCGTTTTCGCACCGCGTCTTCGGAGGGTGGGAAAGAGATAGAGCATTACTTTAAAGCTAAAATCTGGGAGAGGGAAAGAGACAGCGCTACATAGTGATACAAACACATTTTATTCTAAAGCTAACAGTATTTCAAAGCGTTCCGATTTAACGTCGCCGCATATCGTGTGTAATTTGAATCTCCTGGAGCAGTCGTGCAGGATGGCGACATTTGGCAGCGCGAATCATAGAAAGAATTATGCGGCGTCAGCAGAAACTTTTTTCCATACCAATATGTGATGGAGAGTTTTCCCCAACACAGAGAAATAATAATAATTTTTTAATCACCGATATAGCAAACTGTTATGTAGCAAACAGACATATTTTTCTGAACCATTATGTAGCAAGTATTCTAAAGCTAACAGTATTTCGAAGCGTTCCGATTTAACGTCGCGGCGTATCGCGCGATTACGCGTAATTTGAATCCCCCGTGATGGGACCGCCGTGCAAGATTACATCATTTGGTGGCGTAACGAACGCAGGAATCATAAAAAGAATTATGAGGTGTCAGCAGAAATTGGTGAGGTGAGAAGGAGGAAGACGGATAAGTAAATAGAGAAATAATATGTTTAAGAAATTTAATTACAATTAAAAGAATATAAAAATATAAACAGAAATGGAATATAATTTAACATTTTTTTCCTACGAGCATCCGCTAAAATATCATTGATGACAGATGCTACCAGTTCGCAATCTACAAGATAATCCTCGTCGTAGTATTCGCTATCACATATTATTTTAGCAGCACGACGCGTATGTAATGTTTCGCAGGCAGCGTCGCTCTGTTACAACACAGTAACAAAAGTTTTAAAGTTTGTCCTCACATCTTCTACAGTTTGATACAGCCGCGGATACACATAGCTTACACATGACTTAAGATTATATAAAAATGATAATGTATTCAGTTTGAAATACAGCGACTTATTACGTAGTATCGTCTTTAGAATTGGAGGCGAGAATCATAGAAAGAATTATGCAGAGTCGATAGAAATTGGTGACAAGTGAAGGAGGGAGACAGACAAGCAAATAGATTGCAATATTTGTAAAATGATTACATATTGTTCAATTAATTAAACAATTGTTCGGGAATCTACTTTTCAAAACGCAGATTTACCCCGAGCCCAAGTTTAAAAATTACCGGTTCTCGGAAAATAGAAAGAAGGCCTCTAAAACCGAAACTAGTTCGACTCCGAAAATACGTTGCGGGAAGTGAGGAGAAATAACTCACGCACGTTGAAACTGGAATTGTCGGAGCACTCGAGAGAACGAGATTTACCGTGTCGTCGTTACGGAGACAATGACGAGCCCGCCTAAAATCGGTGGTAACGAGGGGGGGCCAACCGTTCTCCCCCCGCGGCGCCCGCGAGAGCCGAGCTACTCGGTCCACCCGGGGTCCCGCGGGACGCGGGGGGCACGCGGCTGCCGATGCCTCGAATCCACCGTGCGAGCGCTCCTGTTTATTATAAAAGTGTCTGTACAATAGGAATAGTATAAGCTAGCGTTAAGAATAGTATAAAATAGTGTAAGATAATATAAGCATAGTATAAGAATAGTATAAGATAGTGTAAGACAATATAAGCATAGTATAAGAATAGTATAAGATAGTGTAAGATAATATAAACATAGTATAGGAATAGTATAAGGAGAATATAAGCATAATGTAAAATAGTATAGAATAAAGAAACATAGAGGCAAAGCCATTCTCATAGCGCGGAGCTGAGCCTTCAAAACTCCCGCTACTATCCGTTTCCAAAACATGCCGCCCGCCTCGCCGGCAGACGCTCTGCGGCGAAATCACCGATCGATGCGCAAGTCAATACGACAGTATTTTGGAGGGGCACGGCAGTGATGCCAGAAAGAGGACGGGTCCTCTCGAGAATTTCCCCCACCACGCATGCACACTACGCCGGAGCGGCGTGTCCGTGAGCTCGGCGCTTTGGACAACGTCGGGAAGACGAGAGAGAAAACGAATGTGCGTCTTTCTCTCTCGCTCTTGAAACGCTGTGATCCATGGTGGGGTGCAAGCGACACGCGGCCGTGCGCGATCTTCTTGGGTGCCTCGAGATTCACTTTTCTCTTTCTGACATATGTATAATACTCTTGTAATGAAAAAAAATTTGGAAAAAATATTATTACGGAAATCACGTTTTAAGAACTCCTGATCACGTTTTGGCTATTTAGAAAAGAGCTTTTTTTTTAAATGTCTCATATATTTGTTGGCCAGTAGCATGGACGCTGTAGCGCCTTCGATAAAAAATATTTTTTCAGAGTATGATCTAAAATCTAAACGTAATCACATTTCTCGCTAGATTTTTCGATAATTATATCAAGTTGCGACAAAGAATCACGCACTATTTACAAATTTATTACGCGCAGCGTCCACGCTACCGCTCGATGGAAACTACGGGAAAGTGGTGGTACTCCTTCGTCCTGGCGGCAAGGAGGCTGAGCTTCGCCGACTGAGCGGGATGGATCACCCGAAGATAGACGGCTGCCGAATACGCCCGTTCCGAAGCGTCGGCAAAGCCATGTACCTCCACGACGATGCCCATGCCGGTAAACCCGACCCAGCGCGGCACAACCATGCCGGGGAGCGAATCCACCTCGGCCACGAACATTGACCAGCGTGCAGCCAGCTCAGGAGGGATCGGATCGTCCCAGTCTAGCCCGGCCAGCCATACGTCCTGGAGCAGAATCCTCGCTTGGATCAGCACCGGCGCCATCCACCCTAGAGGATCAAACAGACTGGCGACCATCGAGAGAGCGGACCTCTTCGTCCAGTGATCAGGGGTAACAAGGGGCCGACAACGAGGGCCCTTCATCGTCAGCGAGTCCGTCCTGGTGTCCCACTGGAGTCCTAGCGCGCCGTGGATTTCGGACTCCTGAAATAAGGAAGTCTCGCGAGCAGTGTCATCCCCAAAATTCGGAATGTTACTCGCCCAACAATCCAACGGGAAACCTCCGGACAGTAGGATTCCCTCCAACTGTTGACGGACTTCCCAGGCTTGCTGCAGAGTGTCTCCCCTGCTAAAACATCATCAACATAGGAATGGTCCCGGACTACCTGCGAGCCCAGCGGGAAACGGTCCTTCTCGTCCTCGGCTAACTGTCGAAGTACCCTCAAAGCGAGGTACGGGGCCGACGCGGTGCCGTAGGTAACCGAAGTGAGCCGGTACTCGCGGACTTCGGCGCTGGGTTCCGGTCTCCAGAGAATCCGCTGCCAGTCCTGGTCCTCGACGCGGACTCCTATCTGGCGGAACATCTTCACAATGTCCGTGGAGAATGCGAATCGGAAGAGACGCCAACGGGAAAGGACAATCCAGAGCTCTGACTGCAGCTTCGGCCCCGGCAGCAGTTCGTCGTTCAGCGAGCGACCGAATGCGGAGGGGCAGGAAGCGTTGAAAACCACCCAGATCTTCTTCTTCTCACCGACGGACTTCCACACCGCGTGATGAGGCAGGTAAAATCCTTGCTCTTCATCGGCGAGGGGTGAGGTCGCTTCCACCATGTGCCCTAATCGGAGGTACTCTGCAAGAAAATCTTGATAATGAGCCTTGAGTTCTGCGTCCTTTTGTTGCCGGCGCTCAGCACCGAGTAGAAGTCGGAGAGCCAATCTCCGCGAAGGACCTGCAGGTAGCGACGGGACGAAAGGGTAAGCGGACATGATACCTGCCGCTTGCGTCTCTTCGGTGCTCCCGATTGAACGTCTCCTCGCACGACAGTTCATCAGGGGTCAGCGTGGAGTTCGTCGGCATCTCCTCAAGGTCCCAGAAACGTCGAAGCTGTTCCTGCAATTCGGTGTCGCAACGAATCTGAAGAACCCGTGCCGAGCCCTGTGCCGTACCGGAGTCCCGGAGATCTACCGCTCCAAGGAGGACCCATCCCAAAGGGGTAGGTATAGCAGCTGGGGTACCAGGTGGTCCCTCGCGACTCTCGCTGAAAAGCCTGGCGCAGACGTCGGCTCCCAAGAGGACGTCGACGCGGGACGGCATCCCAAAGTTCGCGTCGGCTAAAGGCAGACCCTTAATGTGGTCCCAGTCGTCGGCCGAAATAGGCCGCGAAGGTGTGGGCGTGGTCAGTCTCTTCGACACCAGCGCTCCGAAGTCCACAGTGAATGCGTCGTCGAAACGGGACCGCAACCTCACCGTGACCTCCTGACGCGCGACCCCCACCGGAGTCTCCTGGTGACCCGTGAGCGTCAAGTGGACCGGACGCCTCCTAAGTCGCAGATACTGGACCGCCCATTCGCTGATAAAGGACGATTCCGCAGCGGTATCGATGAGTGCCCGCACGGGCAACAAACGGCCTTCGGATGATTCCAACGTCACCTGCGCGGTCGCTAATAATACCACCTGACGGGCAATCGTGGACGCAACAAACGTCGACGAAACAGACGCGGAGGTGGTCGCACCCTTGGCTGACCGCTGAGAGCCGTAGAGGTCATGGAGGGTCGTGTGGTGACTACCGCCGCAAGCCCAACAGCGATTGGTCGACGGGCAGTCCGCTTGGGAATGTCCAGAATAAAGACACGACAGGCAGAGTCCTTCCTTCTGGGCGTAGGTCAGACGATCTGCGACGCTCAAATTTTTATATTTATG